>JAIOJX010000031.1:51183906-51198906 GCA_022376925.1 Tragulus kanchil
CTGCCATGTGCATGTGTGTTCAGTCATGTCTGACTCTTTGGGACCCCATAGACTGTAGACTGCCTGACTTCTATGTTCATGGGATTTTTCCTGATCCAGGGACTGAACCCACATCTCCTGCGACTCCTGCATTGGCAGATGGATTCTTTACCACTGAGCTACCTGGGACGCCCTGGAACTGCCATATGATCCAGAAATCCCACTCTTGGGTATATATATGAAAAAAAAATAAAAATAAAAACACTAATTTGAAAAGATACAAGTACCTCAATGTTCAAAGCAGTATTATTTACAGTTTCCAAAATATGGAAGCAAGCTACATGCCCATTAGCAGATAAATGGATACAGAAGATCTTTGTCTGTTATTAGAAGACAATTTGATAATAGCCATTGTGGTTGGTGTTAAGTGATTGTGGTTTCATTTGCATTCATCTGATGATTATAAATGTCAAGCATCTTTTCACATGTCTGTTAGACATCTATATATCTTCATTGGAAAAATGTCCATTCAAGTCTTTTTTCCATTTTTTAATTAGGTTGTTGTCTTAATAAAGATTTATGTAAGTTGTTTATATATTTTGGATATTAATCTTTATTTATCATATGATTGGCAAACATTTTCTCCTGTTCAAGATGCTATCTTTTTTTTCGTTCATGGTTTTCTTTAAGGGGCTTCCCAGGTAGCTCAATGATAGAGAATCCACCTACCAAAGCAGGAGAGAGCAGGAGATGTGTGTTTGATTCCTGGGTTAGGACTATTCCCCAGAGGGGGAAAGAACAATCTACTCTATCACTGTTGCCTGGAGGAGCCCATGGAGAGAGGACTCTGGTGAGCTAGATGGATGGAGTCACAAACAGTCAGACATGACTGAGGAACTGAGCATGCATGGTTTTCTTTGATGTACAACAGATTTTAAGTTTTAATTATGTCCCATTTGTTTGTTTTTGCTTTTGTTCCTTTTGCCTTAGGGGACAGATTCCAAAAAATACTGCTTTGATTTATGTCAAAGATTGTTCTACCTCTGTTCTCTCCTAGGAGTTTCAGGTATTACTTTCATTTTTTTAATACATTTTGAGCTTGTTTTTGTTTATCATGGAAGAATATGTTCTAATTTCATTCTTTTACACATAGCAATTCAGGTTTCTTATCTCTACTTATTTATGCAACTGTGTTTTTTTCATTGTATAGTCTTACCTCCTTTGTTTTAGATTAATTGAGCACGTGGGTCTATTTATAAGCTCTATATTCTTTTCCATGAATTTGTGTGTCTGTTTGGTGCCAGTACCTTGCTGTTTTGATTATTGTTGCTTTAAAAACTAATGTCAAAAAGCATGATGCTTCCATCTATGCTCTTTTTCTCGTGATTTCTTTCATAATTCAATATGTTTTGTGTTTCCATATAAATTTAAGATTATTTGTTTTGGTTCTACACAAATGTCCTGAGTATTTTGAGAGATTGTAATAAATCTGTAGATTACTTTGAGTACTATGGATATTTTAAGAATATTAATTTTCTAATCCAAGAGCATGAGATATCTTTCCATTTACCTGAATCATCTTCAACTTCATTTACCAATGGTTGATAGTTTTCAGAATATAGGTCTTTCACCTTCTTGGTTAATTTTATTCCTAGGTAGTTTACTCTTTTTGATGTGACTTTAAAACAAGATTACTTTCTTGCTTTCTCTTTCTTATAGTTTACTGTTAATGCATAAAAGAGCAATTGGTTTCCCTATTTTAAGCTTACATCCTAAAACTTTACTGAATTAAATTATTAATTTTAATAATTTTGAACTGCGATTTGCAACTAGTTATAGTTTTATTTCTTCCCTTTCAGTCTGGATGCCTTTTTTTCCCCTCATCTTACTGCTGTGGCTAAGATTTCCGATTCCATGTTAAATAGAAGTGAAGAAACCAAGCATTCTGGTCTTTCTGATTTTACAGAAAAGGTTGTCATCATTGAGTATGGTGTTACCCATGGGTTTGTCATAAATAGATTTATTATATTGAGCTGTCTTCCCTCTATACCAAGTTTGATGAGTTTTTTTCATGAATGAGTGCTGAATTTTGTCAACTGCTTTCCTACATCTATTGAGAGCATCATATGATTTTTGTTTTTTTATCCTTCATCCTTTGTATATATTCATTGAAAATTGTTTGCTAATATTTTGTTGAAGATTTTTGCATCTGTATTCTTTAGAGATATCAGTTTGTTATTCTCTTTTTTGTAGTATCTTTGCCTGGTTTTGGTATTGAGATAACATTGGCCTTGTGGACTTAATTTTGGATTGTTCACTGTCCTTCAAAATTTTGGGATAGTTTGAGAAGAATGGGTATTATTCCTCCTGTATGCTTGATACAGTTGACCTATGAAGCCATTTTGTACTGGACTTTTGTTTCCTGAGAGCTTTTTAAATTATAAATTCAACTTCACTAGCAATAGGTCTAATTAGATCATCTATTTCTTCCTGATTCAGTCTTGGAAGATTGTATCTTTCTAGAAATTTATCCATTTTTTTCTACGTTGTGCAATTTGTTGACATAGAATGGTTCACAGTATTCTCTTATGGTTTTTTGTATCTCTTTGGTTTCATCTTGTTTGGTACCCTCTGTGCTTCCTGTGTCTGGATATATCTTTCTTTCTTTAGATTTGGGAAGTTTTCATCCCAGAAATTCTTCGAATACACTTTTTACCTCTTTCTCCCTCTTTTTTATTTTTTTTTTCTGTTAACCTTATAAAGCAAATGCTGTTTTGCTAAATGGTGGCATAGAAGTCCCTCAAATTATTTTCATTTTTAAAATTTTATTTTTTTTTATGCTGTCCTTATTGGGTGATTTTATTGTTCTATCTTCCAGATCACTAGTGCATTTCTCTATGTAGCCTTGTCTGATGTGAATTTCTTCTTGTGTATTCTTTTATTTTATTCTTAAGTTCTGACTCTTTTTCTTTTTTTTTTCTAATTCCTTGTTAAGATTCTTACTGTGTAAATCTATTATTTTCCTTAACTTAGCATTCTTTTTTTTTTTTTTTAAGATTTATTTACTTATTTTTTATTTTTGGGCGGGGGTCGGGTTGGGGAGGGAGGGGAGCAGGCAGGCCACTTCTTTGGCCTTTCATTTCTCTATTTTTATCCGTCTTTGTTCTTTGGCTCCTGCGGGCCTCCCATCGCGGTGGCGTCTGTTGTCGCAGAGCGCCAACTCTGGGCGCATGCGCTCCAGAGCTCCGGCTTCGTGATTGGATACATCAGTCCAGCCGCTCCATTGCACGTGGGATCTTCCCAGGCCAGGGATCGAACCGGCGCCCCTTGCACTGCAAGGCGGTGTCCTTATCCACTGGACCACCAGGGGAAGCCCTAATTTAGCATTCTTATTGGTAGTGTTTTGAATTCTTTTTTTGGTAAATTATTTATTTGTTCCATTGGTTGTTTTTAGTTTCTCTTGTTTATTTTTTTCAGTTGAAACAAATTCTTCTGTCATCTCATTTTGCTTAACTTCCTCTGTCTCTATGAAATTAGGCTAAACAGTTATCTGTCACAGCCTTGAAGGGGTGTCCTTTTGTGAAAACATCTTTATATAGTCCCTGTGTGCTCAGTGGCTTTGCTGGGAGAGATGGATCTGCAGTGAGCCTAAGTCAGTTCTTTCCCCGGGTTGTGCGAACAACTCTCAGTTTGGTTGAAGATGGAATTGGATGTGGGGACAGGGAGGCAGTGCTAGAGCCAGAGTCAGGTGCAAGCCAGAGCTTTGTCCTCTGCTCTGTGGCCAGTATCAGCCACTGGGGATGAGGATGAGAATGAGTCCAAGTTGCTGGAGCAGAAGCCTCTATGTCCAGGTCTGAGCTGGCTCTGTTACCTGTAATTGGCACCCCATCCCAGTACCAGTATCCTGGCCCCTTTAGCAGGGTTAAGGCTAAAGGGACTGGTGTGGGCACTTCGTTTGAGTCACATTGTTGTCTGTGGTCGCTTGGAACAGTATGATTCCAAGAATGTTCCCCAGTGCTGCCTCCATATGTCCCAGTAATGGCTGCTCCTGCTCTGCTCAGATGTTGCTCTGCTTCTAAGCTGCCTTTGTCCCTTTCAACTAGCCTTCCCTTGGCAGTGGCAACATTTGTCTCAGTGTGGAGTTGCATCATAAAGCAAGGGGTTCTGGAGTGGGCACTTGGTTCAGACTGGGACATATTGGAACAGTCACAGAAAACCATCCATCATCCCATACAGTTTCAATCAGCCCTCTCCTGTGAATAAGAAAATGTATCCTCCTAAGTTGAGTCCAGGCTTCCCATGGCCCTGCTGCCAGTTCTTCTGGCTGTAGAACCAGCTAAGGGTACTATTCTTCCTAGTGTTGGACTTCAGGGCTAGGGTGACCATATGTGGCTCAAACTGGTCATTCCCCAGGTAGGATCTTTGCCTGTGTAATCTCCCTCCTCTTCCAAGTCTCTTCCAGAGGCACAGGTTCCAATCTGATCACTTCTCTTCCCTTTCTACCTGATTCCATGTGGATCTTCCTTACAGGTTTGATCTCCAATTAGGTTTCACTGAAAATTATTCCCCATGTAGATATATTTTTGATGCGTTCATAGACAGGAGGTGAGTTCTACCACATCCTCTTACTCCACTATTTGATCTCTTAGCACAGGTGGGTCATTCTTATTCTTGGTTCCTAAAACACTTTCTGTAAGTAATCTATGAATGGGCAATGAGGACTTCATTTACACTAGTGAGCCTAAGTCAGTTCTTTCCCCGGGTTGTGCGAACAACTCTCAGTTTGGTTGAAGATGGAATTGGATGTGGGGACAGGGAGGCAGTGCTAGAGCCAGAGTCAGGTGCAAGCCAGAGCTTTGTCCTCTGCTCTGTGGCCAGTATCAGCCACTGGGGATGAGGATGAGAATGAGTCCAAGTTGCTGGAGCAGAAGCCTCTATGTCCAGGTCTGAGCTGGCTCTGTTACCTGTAATTGGCACCCCATCCCAGTACCAGTATCCTGGCCCCTTTAGCAGGGTTAAGGCTAAAGGGACTGGTGTGGCACTTCGTTTGAGTCACATTGTTGTCTGTGGTCGCTTGGAACAGTATGATTCCAAGAATGTTCCCCAGTGCTGCCTCCATATGTCCCAGTAATGGCTGCTCCTGCTCTGCTCAGATGTTGCTCTGCTTCTAAGCTGCCTTTGTCCCTTTCAACTAGCCTTCCCTTGGCAGTGGCAACATTTGTCTCAGTGTGGAGTTGCATCATAAAGCAAGGGGTTCTGGAGTGGGCACTTGGTTCAGACTGGGACATATTGGAACAGTCACAGAAAACCATCCATCATCCCATACAGTTTCAATCAGCCCTCTCCTGTGAATAAGAAAATGTATCCTCCTAAGTTGAGTCCAGGCTTCCCATGGCCCTGCTGCCAGTTCTTCTGGCTGTAGAACCAGCTAAGGGTACTATTCTTCCTAGTGTTGGACTTCAGGGCTAGGGTGACCATATGTGGCTCAAACTGGTCATTCCCCAGGTAGGATCTTTGCCTGTGTAATCTCCCTCCTCTTCCAAGTCTCTTCCAGAGGCACAGGTTCCAATCTGATCACTTCTCTTCCCTTTCTACCTGATTCCATGTGGATCTTCCTTACAGGTTTGATCTCCAATTAGGTTTCACTGAAAATTATTCCCCATGTAGATATATTTTTGATGCGTTCATAGACAGGAGGTGAGTTCTACCACATCCTCTTACTCCACTATTTGATCTCTTAGCACAGGTGGGTCATTCTTATTCTTGGTTCCTAAAACACTTTCTGTAAGTAATCTATGAATGGGCAATGAGGACTTCATTTACACTAGTGACTGCTTGGGATCTTTAACTAAGATAAAAAGACTAGAGAGTTTGGGCACTGTAGAGAGGAGATAGATTAAGGGAAGAGAACATCATTGAGTTTACAACGCAGACTTTATCAGCTATAAGAATAAAAGAGTTATCTCAGTCACTACTGGTTATCACTGGAGAAGCCATACTGGAATGGAGAGCAAGATGAGCTCAAGGACCTCCCAATAGATTACAAATATGAGGTCAGCTCTCAGGTCTCAAGAGAACTGATGTAAATGATGAGTGTCTCATCCACTGACTTGGATAAAAAGAAAATTTTACTGGCTTCCTCTGTGCTAATCAGTGATCTTATGTATCAGAAGCTGGTTGGAAAAGGGAGATTAGATGAGGAGGATGGTTGCTAAGAGCAACTTTTACGGAGATGGCACCAGGCAATCCAGTGCCTCTCACAGTCTCTTCTTTCTCACCCTTCTAACAAATTTGTCCCTCCACCAGAGATCTGGTTTCTTTTTTCCCCTGTGTTTGCTCAGAAGGTAACATTGCAAAGTTTGGAAGTCATCAAAAGTTGAATGGGTGAGTGGGTATGGTGTACATGATCATCTCAACCAAACAGTTTTTATCTGAGATATAGGATTTCGTGATTCAGGTACAGATTCTATTTGTGTACATGTGTGTGTATGTGTCTACTTTTCAATTTACCTTAGTTCAGAATAAAATAATTTCAGTGACTGTTTTGTCTTCTGTGTGTATTTTTGTTATTTTGCTTCTCATCTACTTCCAGTTGCATTCATGAGTTGATAAGTAAAAACCAAAATATACACTCTGCTAAATGATGAAAGTCAACTCAGTTAGTGTTTGGTATAGGCCATGTATACTCTTATTATTGAACTGCTTTTACTCTCTAAACTCAAATTCCTCCCACAGGGATCTAATGCTGGCTGAGGCTTTTCAGCATTTTGAACACCAACAAAGTGAGGAAAGTATTAGATGAAAATAGGAAACTTCCCAACCAGTGAGAGGTTGCCTGGTTTCCCACATAGCCCCTCTGTCACACTTGCCTCTGGAAGGCTTTACAATAACAACTGTCACTTTACCTGCAAACATCCTCTAGCCAAGAAGGCTGACTTTTCCCAATGAAGGTGACCTAGTTCACAACCTTCAACTGTCTCAAAAAAGTTCATAACTTCAGGCTTGCTCAAGATAGGTTAGATCAAAACTGAAGGAACAAAATTGTACTCAATAATAAAGTAAAGTAAATTTTTATAGTTTTCATAGGTAGCCCATGTGGGGAAAGGTTTATGAAATGAAATGACAATAGGTCTGGGGCCCCAAGGGTGAGAGTGAATAATTCAGGATGTGAGAATGGTTTATGTAGTTTTTTTAAAAAATTTGGCCACTTTTATTGTTTATTTATTTATTTGCTTTCATCTGTCTTCATTCTTTGGCCTGTGTGGGCCTCCCATTGCAGTGGCCTCTCTTGCTGCTGAGCACTGGCTCTGGGCGCATGCACTCCAGAGTGTTGACTCGCTGTTGGACACACCGGTCCAGCCATTCCACAGAGCATGGAATCTTCCTGGGCCAGGGATTTAACCAGTGCTCCTTGCACTGCAAGATGGACTTTTCACCCACTGGACCACCAGGGAAACTCTGGTTTATGTATTTTAAGAATACTGATGGATTATACTAATGTTGTTTTCTGTTTGTTTTGTATTTCATGTTTCCTACACTCCCACCATTAATCTCACTCTTTACTACACTTTTGTTACATAAATGCTGTCTTTTATGAGTGACATATTGAAGAAATTAGTTAAGTAGATTAACATTTGGGTCAACATGAGAGAGAAGCAAATGGCAGCCAGGGCCCATGAGATAAGAGTGTTTTAGAATACATGAGAAGAACACTGGGACAAAAGATAGCTAGGAAAGAGATACTTTAAGCTACTTTCTTCTCTCCTTCTCTCATTACCATGGAGGAATCTTCAAAGATATAGAAGATGGGGCTAAAGGAATTTGAGTTTGAGGCATCCTCTTAATTGTGAGTGTAGACATCCTTTTAAAATACTGTGGTACAGAGTGACTCCTTGTAGTCTGGAAAAGTTAGTGGATATCCAAGAAGTGATATCAGCTTTGTTTTTGTGTTAAGCAATCATTTTCTTTATTTTTAGAGGCACAGAATGCATACATAGAGAAAATAAACACAGTAATAAAATAGAAAATAAACCCTGTTGGCCATACTTGTAGAATTACAAGACCATCAAATAGAGCTACTTTTATTATTATCTTTTTAAAGATTTATTTATTTATTTATTTTTTGGGCGGGGGTCTGGTTGGGGAGGGAGGGGAGCAAGCGGGCCACTTCTATCCATCTTTCATTTCTCCACTTTCATCTGTCTTTGTTCTTTGGCTCCTGTGGGCCTCCCATCGCTGTTGCAGAGTGCTGGCTCTGGGTGCATGCGCTCCAGAGCTCTGGCTTGGTAATTGGACACATCAGTCCAGCAGCTCTGCAGCACATGGGATCGTCCCAGGCCAGGGATCGAATCGGCGCCCCCTGCACTGCAAGGCGGTGTCCTTACCCACTGGACCACCAGGGGAAGCCCCAGAGCTACTTTTAAAGTAATTCACTTACCTGTATATTTCCAGTTCACCTGGATGTTCTATAAAATGTCAGTTTAAGTTTGGATCCTGTGGGACCCTAGCTTCTTAATTTCTTTTTTCTTTTAATATTTTTAATGACTGAAAGAGACCTAAAACCGCAGCTTCTGGAAGAACCATTTTTTCTTGCCAGTCTTGTATCTCGTCTCAAACTTGACCTTGTCCTTTCATCAGGCCTTGCATTTGAGAGCAGGGTCTCTAAAGACATCCTTGTTGACAATAATTTTGTTCAGGGGATATCCACAGAGTACCTTGTGGGCATTAGGTGATTATAAACTTTCACAAAAGACTTGATCTTTGACCTCTTGGTGATTTTCTTCTTGCCCATGGCTGCTGTCACTTTGAGGGGATAGCAATCAATTCCAGCCACCAGAACATGACTGGAAGGTCAGTCAGAGGGCTGTCATCAATGTTCTTCACGATGACTGCTTTGTGTCTGGAGTAGCAACCAGCCAGGACCAGCACCACCTTCCCAGGTTTCATGAACTTGCCCATTTTGGCAGCTTTCACTCAGGCCTACAGCAGAAAGCCTTAATTTTTAAAAAACTGTTTATTTTTAATTGAAGGATAATTGCTTTATAGTATTTTGTTGGTTTCTACCAAACATCAACATAAATCAGCCATAGAGTCTGGCTTCTCAATTTTTTATTCACATATTTTGGTGGTTGTTATTACAGCAAGAACCAAGCCTAGTGAATTTTACAGACAACCTGTGTCAACTTTGGAATTTGTGGATGAGTAATAAAAATGCCTGGGATAGGTAATTCCAACCAAAGGACCCTGGCTTATGCTCCAAATTGTGATCCCACAAATCACTCAAAGAAAGTTAGAAAAATTGGGAGGGATGCTATAGATGTAGAGCTAGAGAACTGAGGGCAACAGATATAATCATTAGGGAGGTGATTATGCCTAGGTTGGTTTGAGAATATAATAAAACTCATTTGGCACTGTTCTTGGCTTATAGAATTCACTCAATCATAGTAGCTGTTCTTTGGTTATTGAGAAAATTTAGGCCCATGCTGACTTTGTCAAGGCACATAGCTCATTAATCAGAGCTGACATTAGATACTCCAACTCCAAATCCAGCTTTCACTCAATTGCTTTGTGAAATTTCTCACAGCGCTTGCCAAGCCATGATACAGGTCTACCTTGTATGTCTCTGCTTACCCAGGAGACAAGATGATGCAGACACACATGGCCAACTGGGTCTGTGGAGCAGTGGATGAATGGGCACATGCTATGTTGGTGAGCTCACTGGGGAACCTTTCATTTGGGCAGGGTCTCTAAAGACATCCTTGTTGACAATAATTTTGTTCAGGGGATATCCACAGAGTACCTTGTGGGCATTAGGTGATTATAAACTTTCACAAAAGACTTGATCTTTGACCTCTTGGTGATTTTCTTCTTGCCCATGGCTGCTGTCACTTTGAGGGGATAGCAATCAATTCCAGCCACCAGAACATGACTGGAAGGTCAGTCAGAGGGCTGTCATCAATGTTCTTCACGATGACTGCTTTGTGTCTGGAGTAGCAACCAGCCAGGACCAGCACCACCTTCCCAGGTTTCATGAACTTGCCCATTTTGGCAGCTTTCACTCAGGCCTACAGCAGAAAGCCTTAATTTTTAAAAAACTGTTTATTTTTAATTGAAGGATAATTGCTTTATAGTATTTTGTTGGTTTCTACCAAACATCAACATAAATCAGCCATAGAGTCTGGCTTCTCAATTTTTTATTCACATATTTTGGTGGTTGTTATTACAGCAAGAACCAAGCCTAGTGAATTTTACAGACAACCTGTGTCAACTTTGGAATTTGTGGATGAGTAATAAAAATGCCTGGGATAG
The DNA here is from genome assembly GCA_022376925.1 of Tragulus kanchil. NCBI lineage: Eukaryota > Metazoa > Chordata > Mammalia > Artiodactyla > Tragulidae > Tragulus > Tragulus kanchil. The sequence continues at coordinate 51,194,194 of JAIOJX010000031.1, forward strand.
GTAATTCCAACCAAAGGACCCTGGCTTATGCTCCAAATTGTGATCCCACAAATCACTCAAAGAAAGTTAGAAAAATTGGGAGGGATGCTATAGATGTAGAGCTAGAGAACTGAGGGCAACAGATATAATCATTAGGGAGGTGATTATGCCTAGGTTGGTTTGAGAATATAATAAAACTCATTTGGCACTGTTCTTGGCTTATAGAATTCACTCAATCATAGTAGCTGTTCTTTGGTTATTGAGAAAATTTAGGCCCATGCTGACTTTGTCAAGGCACATAGCTCATTAATCAGAGCTGACATTAGATACTCCAACTCCAAATCCAGCTTTCACTCAATTGCTTTGTGAAATTTCTCACAGCGCTTGCCAAGCCATGATACAGGTCTACCTTGTATGTCTCTGCTTACCCAGGAGACAAGATGATGCAGACACACATGGCCAACTGGGTCTGTGGAGCAGTGGATGAATGGGCACATGCTATGTTGGTGAGCTCACTGGGGAACCTTTCTTTCTGCCTTCCTGATTCTGCCCTTCCCGTCGAAACCAAACACTCTCACCTGGAAACTATGCATCTCCCTTGAACATGATGTTCTGTCACCCATCCCACCCTCCCTGTTTACCTTCCCCAGACCTCTATTTAGTGCCTTGTAATGAAGGGGAACACTGCGATGCAGTGAAAAGAACAATGAGATGAGTTCTGATATAGACATTCTCCAGGAGTTTATAACTCTAAAAATTGAGAGGATTGGATTATGAAATCTCTCTTGAACAAGAGCATATGAATCTATGAGAAGGAAGAATTGAAGACATGCCAAATATACAGTACCAGATCTATCTAGACTGCTGTTTGATGTTTCTTTGTTTTATGAGAATGGAGAAAAAGGTCGTGTAGTGATTTTTTTAAAAATAAATAGACATTTGTAATATTGGGCTGAATTTAAAAGTTCTATTAAATAAATGATTTTTTCACAACTTTAAAAAGATGAGGGCTTCCCTGGTGGTCCAGTGGGTAAGAACACTGCCTTGCAGCGCAAGGGGCGCCGGTTCGATCCCTGGCCTGGGAAGATCCCACGTGCCGTGGAGCGGCTGGATTGATGTGTCCAATTACCGAGCCAGAGCTCTGGAGCGCATGCGCCCAGAGCCGGTGTTCTGCGAAAACAGAGGCCACCGCGATGGGAGGCCCACAAGAGCCAAAAGAAGAAAGATGGATGAAAATAAAGAAATGAAAGACCAATATAGGTGGCCCACCCGTCCCCCTCCCTCCCCACCCCACCCCCCAAAAGATAAATAAATAAAATAAATGTTTAAAAAAGATGATAGGCACAAGTGTATCTTTATTGGGTAGATTTTTATGCAGAAAGTAAATAATCCTCTTCTTGAGGTTGTGATTTCCCAGCTTAAGCATTATTGAAATTTGGGGCCCAATAATGCTTTGTTGTGGATGTTGTCATGTGTGTTGTAGAATATTTGGTAGTATGCCTCTCCTCTGCCCAGTAGACACGAGTACCGCATCTCACCTCCCCTAGTTAAAAAACCAACCATATCTCCAGGTATTACCTGGGCAGGAGATACATGTGCCCCCTGGTTGAGAAGCATTGTTTCAGACACACATATTGGAATGCTTCTCTCTGATCTAAACCAACTATCTTTCAGTTGTAGTAGTCAGGATAACCAAGGTGGGGATGTAGTAACAAGCTCCCTGTATCAACAGCTTAATGGAAAAATTTTATTTCTTGTTCCAAGGAAGCTGAGCTCCATGTGGTGACTGAATGGCCCAGGTTGCTTCCATTTGAGTTCCCTCATCACAGCAGGAGGCCTCTATGATTATGGAGACATATGACAAAAACACACAGAGAACTCACACCAGCTCTTATGTGCTTTGGTTCAGAAGTGACACAACTGTCTTTACATCCAAAGACCACGATGAAATCTAGTCACATGACTCTTCTCAAGTGCAGAGGCCTGCACAATATCAGGAATCATACAGACAATTTGATAAACATTGTTTACCATGCCAAACATTCACCACTTGGAGAGTTGGCTGTATAAGGAGAAGCCCAGAGGAAATTTTTCATTGATCTGTTATCTTTCACCTTAGGAGAAGCCACTCATAACTAGAACAGAGATTGTCCTCAAATTCTGCATGCTATTTTTATTCTTTATTAAATAAATGCTAATGATTCACCATGGGGCTATTTAGTTGACGGTGATATTTATTCCGCCCCTTTTTCTTCAAATAAAAGTTCCCAAATAATCCTAAAAGATAAAGCAATTAAAAGTTGAGCTGGAGTGGTTGAAGTGTGAATGGTACCTTGCTCTTCTTGGTCTCCAACTTCATGTGCAAAGAGACCACAAAGCACAGTTAGCAAACCTATGACCTAAAACATTTTAAAACTCCTACTCTGAATAAATGCAGCTCATCTGATCTGGTTGTAATAACTGTTACACTGCTGGGAGAAAGGCAATGGGAAGGGACATGTGAGCATCCTTCCCCATAGGATAGGAGAGGTCTGATTTCTCCCTGACTCAGCAGTAGCAGATTTGTTAGAAGCCTAACTGCCCCCCTGGTGGCCCAGATGGTAAAGAATCCGCCTTCAAAATTGGGAGACCTGGGTTCAGTTTGTGGAAGATCCCCTGGAGGAGAGCATGGCAATCATCTTCAATATACTTTCCTGGAGAATCCCCAGGGACAGAGGAGCCTGGTGAGCTTCAGTACATGGGATCACAAAGAGTCAGACACAATTGAGTGACTAAGCAAAACTGCCACCAGCAGTTCTTTGTGGCTGACAAGGCTTAACAGCAGGTAACTGGGACCCAGGTGACATGCTGGTGGTCTTGCTGATGTTCTTGTCTCTTCTCTAAAACCTCACCTCAACCATTGTCACCTTCCTCAGTTGTACCTCTCTCCAGTTTCTGAGTGCACTCTTGTCTCTCAGGATGAGCTGCCCACATTGACATCCTCTCTTCTTCAGTCCTTGGCTCACTTAAGGACTCCCTCAGAAGACAGGTGCTCCAAGGCTATATGAAAGTTATTCCTTCCCAGATTCCTGGGATAGTTTTGTTTCCACTTTCCGGATCCACTTTCATTATCAATCTTTAACCCTTCCCCCTAACTGGATTTTCTGGACTATTCTGTCTTTAATATCCTTTCTTTTGGGAGAACATTTACAATAATATTATTTGGTATCATTTGATTAAAAGATGACAAGCAATTTGTTTGCTATAGTTTCTTTTCACTGATATTGAGTCAAAGAAAAAAATCAGTGCATCTGTACTGAGGTAGCATACTATAAAGGCTTAAGAATATATATTTCTGGAGTCAAGTTGCTTTGATGTGATAAACTGATTTTTTTGTGAATTAACAGGTTTTTTAAACTAATAATTTCTTATTTCTTAATTTTTCTTTTGGCTGTGCTGGGTCTTCATTGCTGTGTTGGTTTTTCTCTAGTTGCAGGGAGTGGGAGCTACTCTCTAGTTGTGATGTGCAGACTTCTGACTGTGTCATGGGCTTAGTTACTCCAAGGTATGTGGGATCTTCTTGGAGAGGGGATTGAACTGGTGTCTCCTGCCTTAGTAGGTGGATTCTTTACCACTGAAGGGGAGAAAGCAATGGGAAGGGACATGTGAGCATCCTTCCCCATAGGATAGGAGAGGTCTGATTTCTCCCTGACTCAGCAGTAGCAGATTTGTTAGAAGCCTAACTGCCCCTGGTGGCCCAGATGGTAAAGAATCCGCCTTCAAAATTGGGAGACCTGGGTTCAGTTTGTGGAAGATCCCCTGGAGGAGAGCATGGCAATCATCTTCAATATACTTTCCTGGAGAATCCCCAGGGACAGAGGAGCCTGGTGAGCTTCAGTACATGGGATCACAAAGAGTCAGACACAATTGAGTGACTAAGCAAAACTGCCACCAGCAGTTCTTTGTGGCTGACAAGGCTTAACAGCAGGTAACTGGGACCCAGGTGACATGCTGGTGGTCTTGCTGATGTTCTTGTCTCTTCTCTAAAACCTCACCTCAACCATTGTCACCTTCCTCAGTTGTACCTCTCTCCAGTTTCTGAGTGCACTCTTGTCTCTCAGGATGAGCTGCCCACATTGACATCCTCTCTTCTTCAGTCCTTGGCTCACTTAAGGACTCCCTCAGAAGACAGGTGCTCCAAGGCTATATGAAAGTTATTCCTTCCCAGATTCCTGGGATAGTTTTGTTTCCACTTTCCGGATCCACTTTCATTATCAATCTTTAACCCTTCCCCCTAACTGGATTTTCTGGACTATTCTGTCTTTAATATCCTTTCTTTTGGGGAGAACATTTACAATAATATTATTTGGTATCATTTGATTAAAAGATGACAAGCAATTTGTTTGCTATAGTTTCTTTTCACTGATATTGAGTCAAAGAAAAAAATCAGTGCATCTGTACTGAGGTAGCATACTATAAAGGCTTAAGAATATATATTTCTGGAGTCAAGTTGCTTTGATGTGATAAACTGATTTTTTTGTGAATTAACAGGTTTTTTAAACTAATAATTTCTTATTTCTTAATTTTTCTTTTGGCTGTGCTGGGTCTTCATTGCTGTGTTGGTTTTTCTCTAGTTGCAGGGAGTGGGAGCTACTCTCTAGTTGTGATGTGCAGACTTCTGACTGTGTCATGGGCTTAGTTACTCCAAGGTATGTGGGATCTTCTTGGAGAGGGGATTGAACTGGTGTCTCCTGC